>JAGHKM010000024.1:0-24033 GCA_019097785.1 Fraxinus excelsior
AAAAACACACAAAAAGTGATAAAATTGTCACTTTTTTAAACACAATGTCACTTTTAGAAGTTTAGTGTCATTTTTTACAATCTCACTCTTATTAAGAAGTGATGTTTGTTATTAAAAAAGTGATTGAAATTTCAAGAAGGCGACCGTAAAAAAAGTGACAAATACTAAAAATGTGACAAAAATTCAAAAAAGTGACATAAGTTTCAAAAAAAAGTGGCGAATTCAAAAAAAAAAAAAAAAAAATAACACATAAAAAAGGGGTACTTACAGAAATACCCTTAAAATGAGGGATGTTTTGAAAAATCATATAAAAAGTTTTTAGGAAGTAAAAAATATTGTGTAAAATGAAAAAAGTGACACAGTGTCACTTTTTTTTTTTTATTTATAAAAATTGTCACTTTTTAACATTTAAAAAAAAAAAAAGAGATACAAACTCAAAAAAAGTAACAAAACTAAAAAAAATAACAAATACCAAAATAGTACTATCCATTTGTGCAACATCAGTTATCATGTTCTTAAAATAATCATCACGTTCAGGTCAATCCACATGCTGATTATGTAAAAAAAAAAAGTGACAATGAAAAAGTGATTCATTGTCACTTTTAAAGTTAAGTGTCACTTTTTTATTAAAAAAGACATACAATGTCACTTTTATTAAAAATTGATGTTTGTCACTAAAAAAATGATAGAAATCAAGAAAGTGACTGAAAAAAGTGATAAACACTAAAAAAAAGTGACAAATTTCAAAAAGTGACTCCCACCAAATTGACATTGTGTTTGTCACTAAAAACAGTGACATTGCGTCACTTTAAAAAAAAGTGACATGTTATTTTTTATTAAAATGTGATATACAACTTTTATTAAAAATGATGTTTGTCATTCAAAAAAGTGATATAAATTTTAAGAAAGTGACAGAAAAAAGTGACATACATTAAAGAAAAAAAGTGAGAAAAATTCAAAAAAAAGTAACAAAGATTAAAAAAAGTGACAAACATTGACAAAGATTAAAAAAATGGCAAATATTAAAAAAAAAAAGTGACAGAAATTCAAAAAAAGTGACAAACACTAATAAAAGTGACAAAATTTTAAAAAGTGACAAAACACCAATTAAAACATTAGAATGAGTTAAATAAAGTAACAAGAAAAAAGTGACATAATCAAAGCATGATCTAGTGGATAAAGGAAAGATAATTGAATAAGAGAGAACGAAGCCAATTGCCAATTCGAGAACGAAGAACTTTCTGGGACGTAGGTAAAAATGAGTTATGGATAGTATCCCTAAGAATATTGTAGTGGAGCTGTCTGCTATTTTCATTCGTCCTCATTTTTTTCTTCAATGGTACATGTTCTCTCATCTGCTTGAAAACTTGCCCTTCCAATTTCATTACCCATTTTCTTGGTTCACATCGATCTCTAAAAAATAGAAATTCCAGGAAAAGAAATTCAAAGCCAGCTGAAGATCTGTCCTCGTTGAATATTCTTTATTTCGCAGAACTCATAAACTCTATTTTTGTTTCTAACGGAGAATGGTAAGCAAGAAACGGGATCAATCGTTGGGTTCGGGGAAGGATATGCTAAAGAAAGGTGAGAAAACTGAATATTCATCAGAAATGGACTCAAAATCGAGCAGGCCACCATTAAATTTCACGAGGAGATCTCCAGTACGGCCGTACAATCACCATCGAGCCCTAGAAACAAAGGTGATCTGAGATTCTGGCAAATTGCCCACCAGCACCAGCTCCATATCCACCTGCACCACCACCTAAACATCAACCGCTGCCTCCACCTGGAGTCCTTTTAGTTCTCCATTTCCTCGATTTTAGTTTTGTCTAGTAATTGGGGATGTCCATAGTTCAATCTAGGGCTATGAATCATAACAGTGCTTCTTTCTGGGCACATATCCTATTTCAATTGCCCATTTTCAAGAAAATATACAAGAAAGAAAGGAGTGGAAATCACCTTTAAGCTTTATTACTAGATCTTATAATAATAGAAAGGACCATTAAGGTGAGAGATGCTTGTAGTGAATCAGGTAAGGAGATGGGGTTTTTTGGCGTATTTATTACGGGGAGAAAGGATGTTAATTAGTTTTAGGGTATTATTCTAATTTGTTATTTTTTAAGAGTAATGGGCCAAATTATCCCTAATTTTAATGCATCTGGGCTTGGACTACACTTGGCTGTAGCCCACCACTGTATCCGCTGATTTTCTAGAGAAAAATAAAATACAAAATGTTGTAACTTAGAAATATAATTTCAACACAATATAATATAGTAATTGTCACAGATATCAGAAATGTTTAGGTTTTCGAAAGACGAAACATAGCGAAATAGTTAAGTCTCGTTGTTTAAGATCTCTTTGGTCGAGGAAGGTCAACCTGCTTTACAGGTCTCTTGAATTCATTGATCAAATCATCTCCAAAACTTCCACTATTACCTGCACAAACATAACATGTAATTGGTATTTACTTCAATTGATCCAGAGAAGGCCTTTTAACCATTTAATAATATAGAGCCCCCTGTTTGATTTAGAGAAAATTAAGTTTTTTAATAGATTTTGTTAAAAGTTGATAGTATGTATTATTGAAAAATTGTGTTCTATGGGATGCGTAATTAAAATTATTAATTGAATTTGATTAAAATTTTAATCAATTTTTTAACTTAATCAAACATCGACATAATATCAAACTGATAATACCAAGACCAACTCAAGTAAAAAATAGAGAATACATGGTTCCTCTGCTAACGATGGCTTTTGAGAATCCTCTTCATGTTTATTCCCAAAAATGCGAAATAGATTAAAACAGCTTCCTGCTCAATTTACAAAAAAATAAATTATTAATACTATTAACTGCAATCAATTCATGGTGGGAATTGGAAAACAAAGCAAATTAAACTTGCATCACAGTACATTGTTGGAAATGTGTGCATGAACGAGCCGTAAAGGAAAATAGATTGTAGGTCTTGACTCCATTCCAAAACAAGAATAATTTTCTCGTAAGAGAATTATGCTAACCTTTTTGAATGATTCCTTAAGTCGTAGCATTAACTTAGAAGAAAAACACATTACATAGACCCACGGAATAGGGAAATAAAATAAATTGTACCTGAAGGAAAGAAGAAGCTGAAGCATGAGCAACGTCTTTTTATTGGAACCGCTTCTTCTTCATGACTTTGTTGAACTATATCAATCACTACATATTTGGATTCTTCTTTGTTTGAATCCTCTGAGCGCATAACCCGTTCATTGTGTGATGGTTCCAAAAGAGGAGCAGCCAAACCAGTATCTACAAACAAGAAATTAAATATTTCATCCCTCATACAATATCATATTGATAAGTGCAATTTGTGCACTTATTTGGATCAAATTACTAAAACTTTTATGTTGTCAAATTATTAAATTTTACTTAATTTATGTTAATGTTCTTTTGGTTAATTTTTGGTGATATATTTCCACTTTTTCTTATTTTTATTCTTCCAGCATGAATAATTAATTTTTATATTAGAGAAAATAATTTAATCGACTTGTGATCCTTTATTTTTATATTCAAGATTTATGTAGTTTATTTATTTATGTGTTGGTTTTATTATGAGTTTAATGCATTAAATTATATGATCAATAATTTGATGATTATGTGAGTCTCTTACGAATCGAGAGGTGAGTTTGAGATTTAGACCATATAATAAAATTCGGTAAATTAGTATAACGTGTAGAGATACCTATATTAATTATTGTGGTCATAATTTGAATTCTTAAATCCAGTGTTTTGTTTAATTAAAATTGATTCGCATAGATATATTGAATTGAATTAGTTAAATAAGCTCAATGAGAACTCGAGATGGGTAAATTGAATACAATAGAAGAATTCGATCGAACACTACATTATGTTATGAATCTTGAATTAAGAATAAAGGTGATCAATATATGAAATTGTTTTGCCCTAATATTCATCACATATTTGTTTCTCCAATTATCCATTGTTTGCAATTATTTTATACTTTATGTTCGTTTTAGGTAGTTAGTTCATAAAAGAAAAATAATTTTCACGACTTTTACCATACTTTATTTGTTTACTTTCATCAAATAAGAGTTAGAAAAAATAGATTAAGTCTAAAGTATAGTCCTCGTGGGAACGATAATCCGGACTCAAAGGTCCACTATATTACTTGTTACGATATCGTACACTTGCGATATAAAAAAATGCAACAAGTTTTTGACTCCGTTGCCGGTGACTATTTACTTTTAGTCTTAATTTATTGTTTTAACTGTTATTTGATTTATTTATTTATTTATTTCTATTTTCTTTTTCTTTTTCAGGATATAAAAAAATGATTAAAAAATAGCAGGATAAAGATGGATGTGACTCTTTTCGACAATATGCTCGTATGTGACTTTATCATAAGGCAACAACAATTGACAGCTCAAGGAATTGCTGACGGAGATGTGCTTATGGTAGATTTCATTATTGGACTACAAGATCTAAAAGTTGAATGTGAAGCATTATTTATCTCGCACAAATTTGACGTGGGTGATTTGCTTGTGGAATTATTTCTTCCATGGATTATTAATGAACATCAATTAAGAGAATTAGATCCACCAGACTTTCAACAAATACAACAAGAGGAATGAACTTTCCATGAAGATGTTATTATTTATTTGCCAAAAGTTTTAAACATGGATGTTGAACTTGAGAAAATTTCAATTAAAAAAGAGGAGCCTGAAAAATCGAGAAATTAATCACAACGGGCGAAAAAGAACTTGTAACATTCAAAGAAGAGGAAATCCTCGACTTCATCGTTTGCTCAAAAGTGGATTTTGTGATTAAACCTTATGAAGAGATTGATGTATATATTGTTGAATTCAAAACGGGTGATGAGGAAAAGTCATACTACATGGAGAAGAGCAATGCTAAAATTTGGAGGAAAATTGTAATATGGAACAAAGTCAAATTAAGCAAGTTAAGCAGGGCCTCCAAAGCAATATTCAAAGTGCCATGACACACTTGTGCAAAATGTCAAGCTAATGACATTAAAGAAGCGCTTCTTGAGAGGCAACCTAAGCTCTTTTCCTTTTTATTTATTCTGTTTTTGAGTTTTAGGATAATTTAATTTATTTTAATTTTATTTGTGACTCCTTATCCATATCCCTCTTCTCCTTAGATCTTCGATATGTTAGTTGGTTTATTAGATATTAGAGCTAAGTAACACTTGTTTCAATTATTTGATCTTAATGCTTTATTTGATTTTTCAGAAATATAACGTCGCGGAACATTTAAACCAAAATTGAGAAAAGAGCCAACATGAACAATAAGAAAGCTAGCTAGCTATTGAATTACATGTCATATCAAGGGAGTCTTTTCTTCATTTTCTTCCACACCCCTTTATATGCAGATTTATGATTAAAGACATTGAGAACAATGTCTAGTTTAAGTTTGGGAGGTGAAAAACACGAGTTTTCATTTTCTTTATGTGTTTTTGTGTGCTTTTATTGCTTTTAAAAATTCTTTTTAAAGAAAATGTCAAAAATTTCAATAAATAAATATAATAAATTTTTTTTTTTGTGTGTGCTTGTGTGAGTTAGTTAGTTTGACTGACAATGACGAATATATTGAATCATGAATTGATCTATGAATGGTGGATAAGTTGCATGATTAGATTAATTTTTGCTTTTTCATGTGAAATTTGATATATATTGAGCACATGAATTAAGTTAAGCATTGTGTAAGAATAAGTTGATTTCATAATTGAATATGTTGAAATAGTGGACCATAGATGCTAAACTCAAAACCACTAAATTTTACATTCTTGGACCAAATTTAGAATAGTTTGGGGATTTCACTGTTGTATGAAAATGTTGAGATAAATAGAGATTTCATGTGTGAAATTAAAAATTTTGTGTAGATTGTCTAAGGTCAATAGGCCGCAATTGGGTGAAAATCTCAAATTAGAGGTCGTTTTACTTGAATTTGTGTTAAATGAGGGACATTACACTAATCAAAGCATAAAAAAATATTTTATTAGAAAATTTCTCTTCGTAGCCTTTATGACTCGAATAATTAAGCCTGCAATGGTCTTTAAAACCTGGTGCCCTATGGTCACCTCTCTTGGAAGTTGTCGATCGAAAGCTTGTTAAATGGGTCATTTAGAAAACTTAATGGAGAGAATGCTTCAAATAAATAAAAAAATTATTATTATAAGAAAAAATTGAAAAAAAATAATCTAAAAAAGCATGTGCATGAAACAGAAGACGCACCGAATGCATTGATTATGTCTCAAACATCTATTTAAGAAAGTTTGACTTTTGATAAGAGAATGTTAGTTTAGTTAAGTCCTAGAGATTGAAGCAATCAAATTTAATGGAGAATCCTTATTTATTGAAATGTTGAACTGCAATTGGTGAAATTTTGCCAAATTAGAGAGGTAATGATAGTAAAAGATCTAACGTTAGTTCACAAAGTAGAAAAGAGTGAAAAGAATAAGTTTGAGGGTGTATGAATCTCACGAGTGATGAAAAAATATATTTGACCATTGAAGGTCGGGAATTGAAACAACTTATGAATTCATAATGTTATACTTAATTCTTCACACACACACACACACACATGGATTTTACATTGGAAAAGTGAATTTTAATTTATGTATTGTGATTTTGAAGTTGTGCATAGATTTGATATTATGATTTCAATCCTGAGAAAAAAAGTCAGGTTAGCTAACTAAATTTTATTGTTTTACTTGATTGACTGACCATCAATTAGGTAATTAGCATTGCTTGTTTGTGTGCTTGTTTAGTTTTAATTTTGTTTGAGGACAAACAAAGATTCAAGTTTGAGAGTATTTGATAAGTGCAATTTGTGCACTTATTTGGATCAAATTACTAAACTTTTATGTCGTCAAATTATTAATTTTTACTTAACTTATGTTAATTTTCTTTTGTTTTAGTTATTGACTCGTTCGAACAATTGGAAAAGAAAGAATGTTGAAATTGAATGAAATCTACAACTTTGAGGATTAAAGTTTACACTAAAAATTGAAGGATTAAATTGCATTAATTCTATAGATGGGTCTGGACTTGCAATTGGACTAACAATTCAATTGTCATTTGAAATTCTAATTAGACTAGAACTTGAAGGTGGATATTATATATATACACACTTATTACACAGGAAGAGGGGGGAAAGGACTGACGGATACACACGGGGAGACGCAAAGAAGAAAACGGCTGCTGCCAAAAGGAGAAAAATACTTGCTGGAGAAAAAGAGAGAGGAGAGAGAGAGAGATAAAGAGAAAGATGAAGAGAAAGAGGAGAAAAGTCAAAGCAAAAAAGAAAAAAAAAAACGTGCAGAGAGAAAAGAGGAAAGAAAAAGAAACTGCAAATACCAAAAATTTTCACGTTTGGTCAATTTTTGGTGATATATTTCCACATTTTCTTGTTTTTATTCTTTCAGCATGAATAACTAATTTTTATATTAGGAAAAATAATTTAATCGACTTGTGATCCTTTATTTTTATATTTAAGATTTATGTGGTTTATTTATTTATGTGTTGGTTTTATTATAAGTTTAATGCATTAAATTACATGATCAATAATTTGATGATTATGTGAGTCTCTTACGAATTGAGATGTGAGTTTGAGATTTAGATCATATAATAAAATTCGGTAAATTAGTATAACGTGTAGAGATATCTATATTAATTATTGCGGTCGTAATTTGAATTCTTAAATCCAATGTTTCTTTTAACTAAAATTGATTCGTATAGAGATATTAAATTGAATTAGTTAAATAAGCTCAGTAAGAACTCTAGAGGGGTAAATTGAATACAAAAGAAGAATTCGATTGAACATTACATTATATTATGAATCTTGAATTAAGAATAAAGGTGATCAATATATGAAATTGTTTTGCCCTAATATTCATCACATATTTGTTTCTCCAATTATCCATTGTTTGCAATTATTTTATACTTTATGTTCGTTTTAGGTGGTTAGTTCATAAAAGAAAAATAATTTTCACGATTTTTTTCTATAATTTATTTGTGTACTTTCATCAAATAAGAGTTAGAGAAAATAGATTAAATCTAAAGTATAGTTCTCGTGGGAACGATAATTCGGACTCAAAGGTCCACTATATTACTTATTACAATATTGTACACTTGCTATATAGAAAAACGCAACAAATTTTTGATAAAAAATTTCCTTCGCTGAAATTTCCAATTACTTTGCATTCTGTTGGGCCTTTTAGTTGAAATGGGCCTATGAGCAAAATTCTTAAGCTCGTATTACTTACTCCGCCCATATTACTTACTCTAAAATCAAGTTTGCTCATAGGCCCAATTCAACTAAAAGGCCCAACACATTCTTGTTCAAATAAATGCTGTCTGCTATTCCCTTCTTCTCAGCCTCATTTTCACTGTTATATTCTTTCGTCTCTGAGGATTTCAAATCCAAAACTTCCATCCGCCCTTAGCTCCACAACAAAACAAAACAAAATACTAACATGCTTTCTGATGAACTAGTTTCTGAACCTTTATATAAAAAATTTAAGTTCTATATTTATGTGTATGAAAGCAAGCTGTGCACATAGCTGTATCTATATATTGTTAATTTGCCTGTTAAACATGCAAGCATCTTTATTGTTAAATTTTTCTTCTTTTTTAAATTCTATTTCAAGATCCTGGTTTAATGAGTCACGTGACTCATGAGCTGTCTGCTGTGGTTTGAACATTTAGGGTCCGTTTGATTGCGAAGGTGGAAAATGGGTGAAAAGAAAATGAATTCCAGGGAATTGAATTACCTAGAAATTGTTTTACTGGGAATTGTAATTAATTGTGTTTGATTGGTATAATTTTCCACCTGGAAAATGTTGAAAGTTTGGTGTCCGTTTGACTTCATTTTTTATAGAAATTGTCCATTAAAGTGATAATTTTTTCTACCACTGAGTCTAGAATTTGTTCCAATTACCAAAAAGTAAAAAAAAAAATTTTTTTTTTTAAACAATTAGAAAAAAAATCATATTCGTTTGACTTTGTTTTGTATAGAAATTGTCAACAAAAGTGAAAATTCTTTTTGCAATAGTTGATAGAATTTGTTGCCATTACTTAAAAAAAAAAAAAAAAAGTGGAAAATATTTTCCCACCTAATAGGTGGGAAAACAAAATCAAGCTTTTGTGCATCAAATGATTGTACCTAGAAAATAGGTGGAAAATGAATTCCCTGGAAAATAAGACGCATCAAACGGCTGAAAAGTGGGAAAATGGAAAACGATTTCCATTTTCCATGGAATTGGTGGCGTATCAAACGCACCCTTAGAGAATATTAGATTAAGCTTATGGGCTTTACAAGGCAGGTCAGTTGGGGAAACCAATATTATTAGTTGTTTAGAAGTGCTTAGTATTGGTTATTTAATAGATACTTTTATGTCCTTAATTAATTAATTTTTTTTTTTTTAAATCTCTGTAAGTTGTGGATATTAAATTGACAAGACTTTTAAACTTTTGAATTGAAATTATATGCAGCTGTTATTAAGAAAACTTTTAGTTGACAATTATATTTTGAATGATCTCTAATTATTTTACTGTCATTACGAATCTTATAATTTGTGCTTGGATATCATTTGAATAAAATTTCGGTTTATTCTTTGAGGTTAATTGAAGTAGCATGAATTGAGGTGTATATGAACTTGCACGGTAAAGTACGTAAGAAGTCCTTAGTGGCTAAAATTTGAAATTTCTAGATTGTTGCGGTGTTCTAAAAAGATCGAGTTTATAATGTGTTATGAGGTATCAAACCATGGAATATGGCTGCGAAATTTGATAAGTTGGGTTGCGCATTATAGACAGCATAGAAAGACCACTCAAATTATTTTGTGACAATAAATCAGCAGTGCTATATTCCAATAATAACAGGAGCTCGATGAAATCAAAACATATAGAGATCAAGTTTCTAGCTGTTAAAGAAAGAGTTCAGAGTGGACATGTGTCAATAGAGCATATTGAGACAAACTCCATGGTTGCAAATCTGCTTACTAAGGGATTGATACTCAAGGTCTTTCGTGAGCACACTGCTCATATGAGTGTAATATCTCTTGAGGATATCTAGTTTCAGTGGGAGTTTGTATTTCTGTGCTTTTCATATTAGACACATGTACTGTCATTTTGGATATGGTTTATGGTTAAAGTTATTTTTGGTTATAAAGTTTTTGGTTTATTATCTTTGAATTTGTTTGAAAATGATCTCACTAAGGTATTAAGGTGGACCGGTTGGAAAGACATGTTAAGATCACATCACATGTAATTTTCATGCTACACATCCATGCTTGATCCATGTCATTCAGTTATGTCGATATACGTGACCATTGATAGGTTTAGTTACGATAAAAGTAGCGAAAGCCACTTTGATCCTATGTTGATATGATTGATGGACCAGATTGTTTGGGGATGCATTCAGTAATGATAGCAAAATTCTGAGTACTCATAAGGTTATATTTAATGCACAATTATAAGGTAATACATATAGCCCAAGTGGGAGATTGTAAGGATTTTTTAATCGATCATGTGGGCTTATATGTGAATTATTGTGTATTAAATTAAAGTGAAAGTTACACAAAACCAGAATTTTAAAAATTCAATTTCAGAAATCATTAATAAACTTTATTTATACAAAAATCAGATATTAATTCAAATATTTAATAGTACCTAAACCCTAAAAACCCTAAAATCCCAAATCATTACCCATGCCTTCCTTCTCTCACTCCCTCTCTTTCTCTTCCACCGACAGCTTCGACGTCAACAGGTAAAATAAAGCATGCTCTAACTTTGACTTCGGTGTCTCTCGCTACGTCGCGATGTTTGCGTACTTATGTTTTTGCCGCTCTATCTCTTCTCCCTCCTCACCCTCTCCATTTTCTTTCCCCCACGACGTGTGATTGTGTAAATAGTGTTGGTGGTGCGGTGTGGGCATGTCGGTGTTGCATTGTGGGCGTGGCGTTGCAGATCTCTAATCTGAAGGCGTCGACACAACACGTTTTGAGTTCAGCGACGTCATCCCCATGTTCGATGCTTTGAGAGTGATAGCGTCATCTCCGACAACACGACATAGCAACGGTGGCTTTGGTTAAATTTGGGGAGTTAAGATGAAGATGGGTTCAGATGGTGCGACGGTGGTTTTGCGGTTGCGATGCAGTGTGGTTGGTGGTTACAGTGTACGGTGGTTGGGTGTGGTATTTGTAATACCCCTAGACCACGAAAGTTTAAGAGATTTGATAGGTACTACTCATACTAACAAGGTGCATCTTCTTTTTCGGAAGTCCATCATTAGAAACTCCACAGTTAAGCGTGCTTGGCTTGGAGCAATTCTATGATGGGTGACCCCCTGAGAAGTTTTCTCGAGGAGCATGCGAGTGAGGACAAAGCATGCTGAAAAGACTTATGTTGGTACAGTGGGGACAATACATCGTCAATCTAACGGTCGGGACAGCCCCCCGATAAGTGGGACCCGGGTCGTTACAAATGGTATCAGAGCGGGTTGCCAGCCGAAAATCGGGAACTAAGTGCTATGCGGGACAAAGTGCTACGCCAGAGGACGGGAGCCACCTCTTGAACCCGTAGGAGCCACCTCTAGAATCCCAACGCCTGGCAACGGATCCTCAGATGGATCAAGCGCGACGAGGACGTCGCGAGTCTAACGGGGGGTGATTGTAATACCCCTAGACCACGAAAGTTTAAGAGATTTGATAGGTACTACTCATACTAACAAGGTGCATCTTCTTTTCTGGAAGTTTATCATTAGAAACTCCACAGTTAAGCGTGCTTGGCTTGAAACAATTCTATGATGGGTGACCCACTGGGAAGTTTTCTCGGGGAGCGTGCAAGTGAGGACAAATCATGCTGAAAAGACTCATGTTGGTACAGTGGGGACAGTACATCGTTAATCTAACGGCTGGGACAGCCCGTTAAGTGGGACCCGGGACGTTACAGTATTGTTGTGTGGTGGTGATGTGTAGTGGTGGTGTGCATTGCGGTGGTTAGGTTTGATGGTGATGTGTTCAATGATTGGATGCGGTTGTGTGGTTGGGGTGCTATGTGCGGTGGTGTTGACCAGTGGTTGGGTGCGGTGACAATGGACTTAGATTGTTCGTATGGTGGTGGTGGTTTGTGAGATCTGCTAGCGAAGCGGATCTGTGGTATATTTTGGTCAGGAGGTGGTGGTGGTTCTGGCGACGACAGTAGAGGTGGTGTCATAAATATTGCTAGTGGTCACATATTATTTGGTCATTTGTGACCATCAGATTTATTAATTTGTGACCGATAAATAATATGTGACCAATAAAAATATAAATTGTGAGCAAAAAATAATTTGTGATCTAAAAAATCTTAATTTGTGACATATAATTTGACAATTTGTGGCTGTCTACTAAGTTATAACTTATAATGTTTGTGATTTATGACCGATGAATAAGTTGTGACGTTTCAATTTTTTATTTGTGACCAATGAACAAATTGTGACTTATAAAATTTCTGAATTGGCACTGTAAAATAATCTGCGACCTAAAAAATTTCTGATTTGTTAGCGTAAAATAATTTGTAACTAAAATTTCTGAATTGTGACCGTACAATAATTTATAACCTATAAAAATTTTGAATTGTGACCGTACAATAATTTGTGACTTATAAATGTTTTGATTTGTGATAGTAAAATACTGTGACTTATAAAATTTCTGACTTGTAATTGATGAACAAATTGTAACCTATAAAAGTTTTGGATTGTGACCGTAAAATAAATTGTGAAGTGTAAAATTAATAATATGTGACCAATTATATAGAAATTGTGACCAAATTATATGGAATTGTGACTTTAATATATTTAATTAATAAAATATATGTTTAATTAATTAATTTATAAATAAAATTTTAAAAAAATATGAGATTTGAAATTTTAAACCTTAAAAAAAATCTGAAATTTGAAATTTTCAACCTTATTTTTAAAATTTGAAATGGTGAAACTAAACCTCTTAGTTATGAAATTTTCCCTAAATTAAAAGTTATCAATTTTGGTTAAACTCGTTTAAAGTGATCTAATAAGGTTTCAGTATTTTGGGTTTTGAAGCATCTAATTAAAGTGTGGGCCTTTATGTGTAGATACTATGCATGTTCCTAATTTCATGATGGGCTAAATTAGGAGGGTATTTGCTAGAGATTAAAAATAGTTTTAGTAAATTATGATAAAAGTTTTTGAAATGTGTTATTGAAAAGTCGTGGGATCCAAAGATTGATTAATATTGATTGTTTGACTTTGATTTGGATTAAAATCAGATTTTAATCCGGCCTAAACAAGGGCTAGGTTAACAGACCATTAGTAAATATATGCGGTCATGGTCTCCAGATCACATAGTGATTGTTCATTCTGTTCTGAGTCTCATCATCAAAGAGAAAAAAGAGACAACGTGTTGATTTGGAAGACTAAAGCCACATGACTCATTCATTGCATTAATTATGTCTGATTCAGGTATGCTTTCGCTTTGATTCATAAATTCTTGGTAATCCAACATAAAAGATTATTATGACGGTAATAGTTTTTCCCTACACAACTCATCCGGTTTAGCATGCAAGAGTATACAATTTGAGGTGTGAACGTATGACAGAGGGAAAGTATTTTGAAAAAGTTCTCCAGAAAAGAAGGCCGAAAGATACAGTCTTCCTGGCCTATAAGTGCGTCTCATGCTCTGAACTCGAAAAATCATCTCTCAACCTACCTACCATTCGCGCAATTAGATGCATAGGACAAGAATGCTAGGATGATCTGGATATTTTATCCATTGTGGACAATATGGATATATTATTTATTATGGACAATCTGGATATTTTTTCAATTACTGTATGCACACAACATCAAACTTTTCAAAATTGACATTTTCACCCTAAACTGGAATTTTTTTATCAGAGTAACGACGAAGAGTTTCATGTGCAACTCTTTCTTGTCAAATTAACTTGAAGCAATATTGAAGGTATCCACAGTTCTAAACCCTTCTACTTTGTCCAAGTTCATGGAATGCGATGAACTTTGCTCTTTACCTTTGCTGACGTTCTTAGTTTTTGGACTATGTAATGTAATGGGATTTCCAAGTTCTCATCAACAGATAACATTGTCGATTACAGTGTTCTAATCAATCCAGTTTACAAAAGTTTGCACGTCTTCAAATTCGTGATCTTGTAAGTTTTCAGTATCCCTTACTGTGTAAAATATCGAACCACTTGGATTCTCGATTTGAATGAGTAACACAAAGAGCAATTTTTTTTTTTTTTTTTTTTTTTTTTTTTGTGAATGGATA
This sequence comes from Fraxinus excelsior, assembly GCA_019097785.1. Lineage (NCBI taxonomy): Eukaryota > Viridiplantae > Streptophyta > Magnoliopsida > Lamiales > Oleaceae > Fraxinus > Fraxinus excelsior. The sequence goes on from JAGHKM010000024.1 coordinate 14,325, forward strand.
TGCACCAATTCAAGTATTCATCTTTGCATATTTTGACCGACAAAACATTCACATCGAGGACTTTGAATCTTAATATTATTGCACTATATGGAACATGAATTCGAAAACTCTCCGTCAATCATACAACAAATCCTGCAACAGTAATATTATTTGAAGCTACAATTGAGGTGGTTGTATTCCCTCGTCACTTCTATTCATCATCTACGTGCACAAGTTGTCCCACGTGTGATATGACGAATCTCAAATTCACTCATTGTAAAATTAAGCAAATAAAATGATAAGCATGCTGCATGATTTAATCTATTAGCGTTTAAATGCATGCACGATGCACCTTTTAATAACTTCTATCGAAAAATTTCAAATTGGTTAGACAGACAATTAAAATGTCTATCCATGCAAAATGTCAAGATTGAAATTTAGACGGTCTATCTTGTTAGCTCACAACTTTCGAGATTGCATTTAGGTGTATGATGGGAAAAGTTTCTTCATGAAGCATTAAGTATATTCATCAATGCTCAACTACTATATGAACAACTTTTGACAAATAGTTTACCCAAAGATTATTAAATAGGGAATCTTCCAACTTTTTCATGCTTTGAAATAGCTATATTTTTTCAAATAATTTGGAAAATTTAATCAAAACTAATTAATGAATAATAGTTTTACAAAGTAATATTTTCTTAGTATTCATGAGTTAACACTACTAAGTTCTTAGATAAAAATATTCAACATATTGTAAATGCTAACCTCAAATTGAAAGCTAAACCCATTATGATTCAACTTAATATTTCAATAGTTGTAGAAATGAATATATGTTTTTGAGAGAAAAAAAAATCACTTCATCATGTCAAGAAATGTTAGGAAATAATGAATTATTTTTACGAATATATTATCATTGTGTAATAACTTGATTTTATGGATAGCTTTTCCAACAAGTCACACATCAAATCTTGGCATTAATTTTGTATTAAATGCATTCAAAAAAGTAATTAAAAGAATAAATTGGACTTTTTGCACTCAAAAAATGACATTTTTGCAAGGTTTTGAAAATGTGACAAGTTTTAGTATATTTTCATATTAGTGACATCTATGCAAATTTTCCGATTGTTGATTTGCGTGTCTATCATGTATCTTTATGGTTAAGATTTTCTTTAAATACTATTGCAAGATCCTGATTTAATGTATCACATGACTCATGAGCTGTCTGCTGCCGTGTGAACATTTAGAAAAGATTAGATTAAGCTTGAATCAACGTTATGGGTTTTATGGGGCAGGTCAATTGGAAAAACAATATTAGTAGTTGAATGTGAGTGTTTAATAATAATTAAAGCAACAAATCTCCCGTAATGTTTGAATAAAAAGAGAAGTAGGTCGTGGTTCTATAAAACGTATAGATAAAAAGTGTACTTGACCAGTTTAAATTATAAATTGACCTTGGCCAAACATACGCTGTTACACTTTCTCTTAGAGTTTGTTTGGGAGAGATTTTAATCAAAATTCTAGCCGTTATAGTCAACCTATGGACCCCACCTGTGAGAGAGAAAGTCAAAAATGTTGGTTGATTTGATAGTTAACGGCTAGAATTTTGATTAAAATCCGGATTAAAATCACTCTCAAACAAGCTCTTAGTCAGAACTTAACATTGGAAAAAATTACAAAGAATGTAGAAGTCAACAATTCCATTAGGCCAAGACACTGTTAGATATTTATACAATAATATGGGAAAGAAATAATTATTTTAGATGAAGTGCCCAATTGGTGAAAAATGTGAAATTTGTGTGGGAGGTCGGGGTTCGAGTCTCACCTCATGCATTATATTAAAATATGACCGTTTTTAACTATCCAGTATTAACAAACCATTACCACTAACCATAAGATTTGCAAATAATACTGAATCATGGTTGATGCAATTACATCATTTATTACCTATATAAACACATATTTGGGCATTAAAAAACCACTACAAATACAAATTGTATCTTCCTATTAAAAAAAAAATATTATACTCAATTTTACATATTTTATGGAGTACACTTGAGAGTTTTGAAAACAATTTGTGATTGCTACACAATTGGTTTATTTGATCATTGTATCCTAGATGTGATTGTCCACAGAGGTCACAACAGTTATCGACAGACAATTTCGCTTTAGGACATCGTGCTGTCACGAGATAAATTTTATTTCTGCACTTTACTCTATTACAACTAGTAATATATTTCTAACAATCTAAAGCGAAATTTTACATTTAATTAGTTGCCATGTCTGCAGTAGATATATATGTTCCTACGTATATTGAAAATCCTGAATTATTTGATGAAAAGAATTTTAAGAGATGGCAAATGAAGTTGTGATTTTATTTGACACCTCTTAAAGTTGTTGATCCTATTGAATTTGATAAACTCGTTTTTGAAATTGCTGATAAGCCTATTGATAAGGAAATATCATATTTGGCTAATTGGGAACATAAGGATTATATATGCAAATACTATATTCTGAATTGCTTGACGTTGGATTTATATGATGTTTACTGATCGTGTAAATCTGTTAAAGAATTATAGAACTCATTAGAAAGGATCGGAACTAAGAAATTTGTCATGGGAAAATTTCTAAATTTTAAAATGGATGACATTAGAACGATGGTCAGTCAAGTTGAAGAATTACATATTATAATTCACGAAATTATTGCTGATGAATATAACATCTGTGAGGAGTTTCAAGTGTCTGCCATAATTTAAAAAATTATCACTTTTTTGAAAAGAGTATAAAACAGTTTGTAGCATAAAAGAAAAGAAATATCATTAGAGATTTGATTATCAGAATTAGGATTGAGGAGGACTATAGAATAGCAGAACGTAGGGAGAGATCATATTTGGATACAAAGACTAATCTTATTGAATGAAGTTTTGGTAGTAAGAAAACTATTGAAAATTTTACCAAAAGTTAGAATAAGGAAGAATCAAGGGGAAGCAATTAATAGGAAAGAACAATCGATCTAAGCCCCAATTTAAAAATAAAACTGTTGGCGATTGTTTTATTTGTGGTAAATCATGTCACTTTGCAAAGGATTGTTGAAATGGGAAAGGAGAAACTGTGAAGCATCAGGCACATGTAGTCAAAGATGGGAATTTCTCTGCTATGGTGATAGAAGTAAATCTAGTAAGCTGGTGGGTAGATTCTGGAGCTATCAAATATATTTGCTGCACGAGAGGTGCATTTTCTTCATTCACTCTTGCTAGTGATGGAGAATGTTTGTTTATGGGGAACGCTTTTTCCTCCAACATTGAGGGGAAAGGAACTGTGACACTTAAATTTATTTATGGAAATATCTTTAGTTTGAAGGATATCCTTTATGTACCTGATATTAAGAAAAATCTAGTGCCTGGATCTATTTTAGTCAAAAGGGATTTAAAATTGTATTTGAGAGTGGTCAAATTGTACTGTCTAAGGGTGGTATTTTTGTTGGGAAATGATATGCAGATGAGAGTCTATTTAAACTAAATGTTTCTGTGATTAATAATAAAGCTTCTTTTGTTTACTTGTTGAATTCTTATGATTTATGACATGCTAGACTTGAAAACTTAACATAAATTCTATTAAAAAATTAATGAGATTGGGAAACATTCCCAAAATCGATAAGTTTCCTAATACAAAATGTGAAACGTGTTGAATCTAAGTATTCTAGAAAATCATTTCCACATGTTGAGAGAACTACTTCAGTTTTAAGTTTAATACATAGTGATTTATGTGATTTAAAAAGATATGTTACTCGTGGTGGAAATAAATATGTTTTAACTTTCATTGACGATTACTCTCGATATTGTTACATTTATCTTCTTAAGAGTAAAGATGAAAGTTATTCAAAATTTATTTCATATAAAATTGAAGTAGAAAATTAGTTAGACAAAGCTACTAAAATTTTAAGATCCGATAGGGGAGGAAAATATACAGGTGAGCTTGATCAATTTTGTGTTGATAATGATATTATTTATGAGACTACTCCATCCTATACAAGTGAGCTTGATCAATTTTTTATATATTGAGTTTAATTGGATTATTTAACATGATTGTTTTTTTTTTAACTGCGATGTGTTTAGTTTTAATTGAGTTCAGTAAAATTCAAATTAATTTATTTTCAAATTTCTTTTGTAAACAATTTGATGGTTTGAAACGATTTGCAAAATTGAAACTTAAACCAAATCCTTTCGAAACAGTTTGGTTCGATTTAAAATCAAAACGTTGATGGATCCACGTGGACCCAAATCAATGGTTTCAAACAACCGGTTTTGATCCGATTTTATAGTTTGACGATTTCATTGTTTAGTCCTAGAATGTATATATAAAAATTGTACTTGACCTACTTGAATTATAATTTGAACATTACCAAGCATGCCTTGTTACACTCTCTTTGCCACTGAACTTACAATTGAGAAAAAAAAAATACCAAGATTTGACAAGTCAACATACTCAATTCGGCCAAGGCACTTATGCCACGCTCTCAATTCCACTCACACCCACTACAAGAGGAGGACCTATGGATTAAGAATTTGGGCTATAACTCACCTTGAAGTCACTGTGTTTAAAATTCTCAATCATGGGTGCAAACATTGGAATGGGAAAATGGAATTGAGGAAGTCATAAAAATCAATGGTTAAACAAACTTCGACACTAGAAAAAGTTTAGTTACCAAACTAACGAATCTAAAACTCGTTGATTCTATAGATACCTCATAAATATTTCTAGAGTAAAACGTGACAAACTTATGTGTGTTGGGTTTAATCCAAATTTGGTAAATAAAATAGTCATATTGTGAAAAGGAAAAAAGAATTCTAATTTGGTAATAAAAAGGAAATATTGCAGTAAGGTAATAAATTCTTTTTCAATAAGGAAAAGAACCAAGACGATAATTCCTAGAAGTATTGTATTATGATAATTTTTAGAAGTATTGTATTGAAAAATGAGAATCTTTTTGCAATTAGGTAAATGACTCCTACAATAAGTAAAATAAAATTACAATGAGATATCTAGGTGTTTCCTGTAGATGCATGGCATCGCATTAAGAATAATTGTGTTTGACACCAAGGTGACATGAATTTAGACGGAGAATTACATGCATCGAAAATTATGATAGTTTAGAGAAAGAAAATTGTTGGAGAAAAAAATAGGAAAAGTAACCGTACCAACTTGTGAGTTATAGTTTTGCGCCAGAAGTTGTGTCAAGTGAGGAAAACATTGTATCGCGATGCCTTCTCACTAACTAAAGTATTTTTCTCGTGATTGTTGATAGTTTTCAAATCATGTTTAATTATGCTTTTTCTTTTGACTCGATTTCTCGTTTATGCTATGGGTTGGTGGGATTTTATCTCAACAATGTGGATGGTGCTGGAATTCTAGTGTCAAATTCATTTAATTAATGTGGTAGTTGATTCACTAGCATCTTATGGTTGGGACCATCGTCATTATCAGGAGTATAGACCGCTTGATCTATCACGATCACTTCGTGTCATTACACAGCAGATTCATCGTTATGGACTTCCTAGTATTAGGAGGCATTAATTTTCTTTCCACTTGCTCTCACTATATAAGAATTAGTGCTACTTCATTTATTTAATTATTTTATATGTTTCATTGTTCTCGTTAAATCTATATCCCCCTTCCTATTGTTCTCGCGAGATTGATTCGATAAAATGTTGGGACACCCTAACCACCATCAATCGTTCTTTGTGGAGACTGAAAATTCACCAAGGATGTGCTGATGTCTTCCAAAAAAAAAAAAAAAAAATCATGTTTGCCTTTGAAAAATAAATAAATAAATAAAGATTGATCAACACCAATAAAAGTCATTTTATTAATACAAGATGCCTGCTAAAATGGAACATTGAGGCAGTTGGCTATGAAATGTTAGCATATGACACAATTTTTTATTTGTTTTCTTTACCATGCTGCTGCATTCGGTGCATCTTACCTAACACTTAAAAGTGGTATTTACAATTTTACAAGTGGATTATACATTTTTCATATTTCTAATGCTTTTCCAAGAGAATTAGCGTTCCCGATGTACTGAAATTGTTAGTAAGAAAAACTTGCCAGGTAAGAACAAATGGACTGAAAGCAACGGCCTGGGAAATTGTTATTTGGCCAACTGGTTGATTATTTTACAAGTAATAGTTGTCATTCTCCTCCCTCCATTTGCACTTATATTTCTTGATTCCTTCGCACACGGCATTAACCATTCGCCAGTCAATCAGAGTGATCTCATCGCTGGAAAACCCGGAGGTCTACTAATCAAGGCCCTCAGAACCCATATCAGATCACTCTCATTCAGTGTATATCCCCTTGTTTTTTCCCTTCAAAAATCTCAACAACAGCCGTCTGAGAAATCACATCGAAATTCATCAGCCTTTGCAGAGATATATAAATTTATTGGTAATTCAAGGTACTTGTTTCCGATTTTCCACAAACAGTTAAAAATGTCTGAGAAAAAAGCTGACAGTGTCACTATTAACATTGATAAAATGTTTAATAGCTTGTCTTCTACACCTTCAAAGCCTTCAATGTTTAGAGTTGGTGATCATTTACGCAGCATAAATCCAGAGGCTTATGATCCAGAAATAATAGCCATTGGCCCATTTCACCGCAATAAACCTAACTTGCAGAACATGAAGCAACACAAGGTCAACACAAGGCCAGGTATCTAAAGTTGTTTCTTCAAAGAAGAAAAGGGTCAAGGGTAGAAAGATATGTTACGACAATAAGACACTTAGAAGAAAGGGCGTGGAAATGTTATGTAGAAGATATCAAACTTGAAGAAGATGAGTTCGTGGAAATGTTGATTCTTGATGGTTGTTTTATCATCGAATTTCTCTATATGTTTCAACAAATAGAACATAGGGATGAAGATGACCCCATTTTCCAGTATGGACATATACAAAGTCATTTGCTCCATGATCTAATGGTATTTGAGAATCAGATTCTATTTTTCATCATTGATAATTTGTTCAACGTGATCAAGATCAATGATCTAGACAACATCAATTCTTTAATATGGCCTTTACTACAAAATGGAATTTTCTCAGTGAATGGTCTTCCTGAAGTCCCTATTAATGCTCTTCATCTTCTTGGCATTGTACATGGCTTCCAGTGTTCTTCATTTGCAAGGATATTATCTAATTCTGGAAATCCATATGACGTGGTGAATATAAATTCAGCTGTAGAACTCAATGAGGCAGGGATTTCCTTCAAAAAGTCGGAAGGTAATAGTCTTTTTCATATTGAATTCAAAAATAAAGCAATGATCATTCCAAAATGGGAAATTTCTGATTTAACGGAATCATTGTTCAGAAATCTGATTGCATATGAGTACTACCTCACAGGCAGTCCCCAAAAATATGTGACGGACTATGTGTTTTTCATGCATTGTCTCGTCCATTCCCCTGAAGATGCAAAATTTTTGCGCCGTTCTGGAATCATTAGCAACTATTTGGGGAGCGATAAAATGGTTTATCATGTAATCAACCAGCTAGGCAAGAATATCATAATTTCTGATACGTTTTCGTATTCTAATACTTTCTACTTTGTGAACCATCATTGTCTCCACATATGGAACATATGGATGGCAACATTAAGGCGAGGATATTTCAACACTCCATGGACACTCATTTCAGTCTTTGCTGCCATCTTCTTGCTTGGGCTTACCATCATACAAACCGTGTTTGCTGTTCTCTCGTATAGTAAGTTACTCCCCAAGTCTTGTATGTTTTAATTAAGTATTTGCATATTTTAGCCTCCGTTTGGAAAATAATAGTAAAGGACCCACGAAATATGTGAATAATAATGAGCAGTAGTTATGAATGTGTGGTTGAAATAAATTTTTGATTTTGACTGAATTTATAAATCAGGCTTAGTGTAGAAAGACTCGTTAAGTAAGCTATTAGCATTGACCCTGGACTGTTTCGTTGAAAAGGAAGCTTTTACCTTTCTTTGAAACGCACTACTGATACATCTGTGTGTGACAATCACTTCAACTACCAATGGAAGCCAGTCGATTAACTGGTACATGTTATTGCAGGCAATGTCTGAAGAAGGGGAACTGATTCTATACATTTGAAGCTGGCAACAATGTATGCAACACAAATTACTATTAACTTCAAGGACAATACAGAGACTAAAATCTTGAATTATTAGAGTGTGCGACTTTATATGATGGCCTCCACAATGAATGAATGTTACAAAATCAAGATTCAGCCACCTCCTATTGAGTTTATCTTAGTGTAAGTAGCAATTGAGAATTGAGAATGTTGGTGAACAGAGGTAACCTTGACTTATTGTTCCAATCTAGGAGATCATGTTGCAGAGGAAGAGTAGTTCAAAATAGGGGGTCTTGAATCTATTCAGAAATTAGATGAGACAAAGAAGATGGAGGGTTTTGTTATCTTTCAATGTCATTTTGCTTGGCTTAGATATTAGGCTATGACGAGTTTATCTTGTGAAACCTAACACATGACAGCATTGCATTCTTAGTAGATTTGTAGGTTCGGAGGTACTTTGATTTTCTGCATTTGTTTCCTATTATGAAATTCCTTAATCTTTATTCCCTGTGCAAGTTAAATTAGTTCAACACTCACAGTAAAACATCAATTCATAATTGTGGTAGAAATCAGGTTTGCTTTGTGTAATTGGATAACCAGAACTCAAAACTGTCTTTGATGTTGTTTATGCATTGCTATGTTAGCATATTAGATAAGCAATTGTTGACCTTCAAATTCGCGAAATCTAGCTGTCAACAGATTTTTTGCAAAATAATGAGATAATATGGCAATATGAAATTAAAATAATCAAGAACATAAGATTTTACGTGGAAAGTTAAGATTGGAAAAAAATCACGGACAAAGAAAGATAATTCACTAATTCAACATGGATGATTACAATATTGTTTCTCAATCAATATTTAATACAATGAAGAGCCAATATTTCATGGAGTTCTAGCCAAACCCTAATAATAGTGTTTTAGGTGGAATGGGCATTTTAAAGTTGACAAAATCGCGAAACAGGCCTAGGACTGAAGACACTGTTGCTCGAGCGGCATTCCTCATACGTAGAATTCGACAACACTATCGCTCAAGTGCTAGATTCGAGGGCAGTGAGACGCTCCTATTCTGAGTGCTAGAGAGTAAGTTTAGAGCGCTCAAGCTACTCTCGAGCATGTAGCGAGCGGAAATGCACTTACTTTTTCTTCTTGGTTTATCTTTTGACTTCTTCAAAGCCTCTTCAACCAAACCACCAATACCCAACGAAATTTGGGTCACATTTCAACAAATTCCACCTTGACACGAATTCTAATGCAAGAAATTACAATCTACTCTTCATCAAACAACTCTCAACCTCTTCCACAACAACCCCTAAGGGAAAACTCAGCAACAAACACCAACCAAGTCCAAGTAAAGCTCAAACTTGGCTACATAGAGTGTCTTTGTCATCATATCAACATGATTCTCCTTGGTATCAACATTGCTCACTACAATATCACCACGAGCAATCACATCACGCACAAAATGATACCTCACATCAATGTGCTTTGTTCTCTCGTGAAACATCTTATCATTTGTGTAAAAACAACACTGACTATCACAACGCAATGTAGACATTTGCAAGTTTTCACTGATTTTACCAAACAATCCCCTCAAACCACATAGCTTCCTTACCAAACTCTGTA